>CM019041.1:21420204-21445598 GCA_009664405.1 Drosophila bifasciata | reverse complement strand
CGAGGCGCTCATTTATACGAAAACCAAAACGACTCGATTTTGTGTGAGTGCGAAAGGGAGGCAGCGAAGTTTTTTCGTATATTTGCCTCCATTGTGGCTATATTAATGATCCGATCCGATTCAGATTTGAGCCCTGATAGATATGGGCTGTCTCTATGATTCTGCATTTTTAGTTTTGTTATTTTCAAAATTGTGGACGCCACAGATGTGCGCCCTTTGTAGGGGCGGAAGTGGGCGGGGCGAAATTTTGAAACATTTTCTAGGAGTGAGATATAACATCAATATGGAAAAAAATTTGGTTGCTCTATCTCTTTTTAGCCTTCGAGCAATGGGCGACAAACAAGACGGACGGACGGACAGACGGACGGACAGACAGGGCTATATCGACTCGGCTATTGATGCTGATCAAGAATATATATACTTTATATGGTCGGAAATTACTCCTTCTCTATGTTACACACATCCAATTTTACCACAAATACAATATACCCTATTACTCTTCGAGTACGGGTATAAAAATTAAAATTACTGTCATTTTAAGTTACGTTAAGAAACACGGGACGCGAGGACGCTTGAAAATCAGGAAGGCAAGAGTGATTGCAAAATTATGATGCAATTGTTATGCGAAATGGTGAAATAGAAGTAGTGAGAGAGTGAGGTCGATGGCCTGCGAGTCAGTCGGCTTTTGAGCACACATCAGAAAACATCACACGGGCGACTTGCTGTGCTTAAATAAGAATTAACAGAATATGGAGAAAGAAGACGCACCGTCTCCGACACCACAACCTCATGTTCCGACATATGCAAAGTTAATTTTTTAAACACATTGCAACCATGTTTTACTGCTTTGCTAACAGAAACAAAATAAAATTGTAAGTTTGGGACATAAAGTACATCTTTGAGAGCTATATTTCAATTTGCAGTTTGTTACACTTGAGTTGTTTCTCTGTGGGGCTGCGCCGGCTGCTCTCGACCCCAGGGCTGGGTAATTTACAAGCATCGGGCTGGGAAACCCGACAACAATATCTATCAGATTTAAAATCTGAATCGGATCGCATCATTAATATAGCCAGAATAGAAAACATACGAAACGAGAAAAGAACGTACCAGGTCCTTTAATGCGCGACTCTATTTTTCCTGCTATCAGTCTGTACGCATGTGATTTATGTGGAATCTTCAAATCATTTTCACATTTTACATGTGTTTGTGATGCGCTGTCATCTACATCTACGTCAGTTCATTTCACAACAACGACGTGGATTACATGAGACAAGCGTTCATCGATGAACTTAAATTATGAGACGAACAAGCACTTTCCTTTAGCTCTGTAAAAAATTAATACATGGTTTTTTTTCGTGATCGACCTACGAGGTAGCGAGGATTCCTGCTTTGAAAATCGTCAAATCAGTAGTTGTGGCAAAAAATTTCGATGCTGTGCAAGAACTGATTAACAAAGATAGTCATGTCACATACCGTGAGATAGAGGCTACCTTGGACATTTGCCATGATCACCTGGTTTGGTTTAATAAAAAATGTGTCTTCCCGTTAGATTTTACATAATGTAACAATCTAGTAAAAACCGCCGCGAAAAACGGTGGTGCAAAGAAATGATCAAAATCGATCGTGGTGCTTCAAAAAGTGTATATAATATCTACACATGGCCGTCAGCCCCTCGCGTAGAAGATCGCCACCCGCGATCACTGAACTCTCTGGACGGGGGCAGGGTTGCCTGGGGCTGGGTCTTGCCTCAACCCGATGCTGCCATGAATTCTATGACGCAGTGGCACACTGCGGTCCGTCTGCAACTTCCCTGTACACACATTTGGAAGTGCGACTATACTCTCCTCGTGAGGGCGGCTGGTAACAGGTCCTTCGCACGGTCAGGTCTCTGCCAAAGGATGCTGGCTAATGATAGTCGGGCGGAGAGGGGAAACTCTCAGTGCATAATCGCACCCCAATCCTAGGCGGAACAGCATGCGCTGATAGATGCGTAGGCCGAGGGGGTTCGGTCGTAGTATGCGAACTCTGGATACCTGCCGACCTCCAGTTTAAATCCGGCTTCCAAATAACGCGGTCTATGCAAAATTCCAACTACTCCCCTTCCCGCCTACTCGTGGGGAGGAAAAATATTGTAAAATTTATATAAATCAAAAAAACCGCAAAAGGAGCTCGACCTCCTCTTCAACCGGAGGGATAAGATCGTCGAATAACAGAAATACCTGGGATAAAGGTGGAGGGGAATTGTCTAAGTTGGAGGAGGGCTCCAGATAAGCCAATCAGGCCCATTACGTCAGAGCACCGGGTCAAACCGGTCATCGGGGTGGCTGCCAAGCAGTGCGTTATCGCGGCTGGTAAGCGCCTTAACCGGAAACCCCGTCAACCTCGGCAGGCGGCGGGTCTGCAGGCCAAGGAGGTAAGCCGTCCTGCCGGACAGGAGGCGTGCTGCCTTCATATAGGCTAACGAGGATCCGGCGTATATGGCATCGGCGGGGATGGAGCAGGGGCTTTGGTCCAGCTCAATCATCCCAGACTTCAAACCAGTCAAAACCGGAAGGGGCAGCAAAGCCAAGGCCCCGAACAAGCGGCAACGCTCGGCGGAAGACCACACCACCCAGCCAGGCCAAGCCCAGCAAGCCAAGCGGGCGAAAACGCATTTGATGAGCAGGTCTTTTGCGGAGGTGGCGAGGGGCAAAACACTAATTGGCGTCCTGGACAGGGGCGCCAAGGATGGTAATGTCCCTTGCGGCAAGTGGCATCTGTTGGAGGCAGAGCTCCCAGACCGCTTTCTGGAGGAGCTTGCCGATAACGGTGGACCCCCGTCAAATGTGAGGACGCCAGGTGGCATCAGGGCACGGTAAAAGCCATCGCCTGCCAAGAAGCACGCTCGGCGGCCCTCTACATGAAGGCGGTGGCGGCGCTCGACGAGGTTTATAAGGTAGCCAAACCGGAGGACGTAAGCTCGGAAGACATCCCCGCAGACCGAGGACCCAATTCGTGGGTGTCGGTTAAACCTTCAGAACCAGAAAAAGATTGGCAAGGTTCTGCAGGTCTGCAACCCCCAACTTCCTTCAGCCGATTGGAAGGGGGCCAAGGTCGAGGAGATCACAGGAAAGAGGCGCCAGATCATCCTTGTCCTGAATGAGGAGTCTCTGGAGCTCCTAGGAGAGTCGGCAGGAGTAGTGGAATATGGCTACCGTAAGGTGACCATAGTCCCCTTCAAAAACGACTCCACGGGCATATCGGTGGTCCAAGACCTCGAGTCGACGCGCGGGAAGGTCCAGCCAAGGTGTCGGATGCGGCGTCCATGGTGTTGGACGATTTCGTGGACCGATATGCGTCCGACGACGAATCCTCCGAGAGCGATGCCGACACAACGATGGTGGAGGTGAGTCTCAGGAATGTCCCGAACACTCCTGCAGATAAACCTTCACCATTGTAAGGCACCATGTGCTGCCTTATTACTCCACCTAACCAGGGCGGAGCCGACACATTCCTCATTCGGGAACTCCTGGATCCTCGTAAGCAGGGTCTCCCGGTCACGAGGACTCGAGAATATAAGCTATACATAGCTGACACCCCAGCTAAAATATGCACCTTCATTCTTGCAAAAAGAGAACTGCACTTATTTTTGCTTCCAAATTTCAGCAATGAAGATCATACGGCGGTGAGTCTCGAAGGCGCTCACTGCGGATCTGCTCGACATACATGGGTCACAACCAACCGGACCCTCCTACACATGCGCCCTTTAGGGACCTCATCGCAGACTGCAAAGCGAAGGACATCGGCCTAATTGTGTGAAACGCCGCCAACTCTCACCACAGTCAGTGGGGAAGCTCTGATACAAACGAACGGGGTGAGTTCCTTTTCAGCTATTTACTGACCACTCCGATGGTCATCTTAAACAGAGGGGATGATCCCATTTGCATTATTAAGAACAGCAAGGGAGATCCTGGACCTCACGCTTGCCTCTCATACGTTACAGAACAACATAGTATACTGGAGGGTCCTTGAAGAACACTCCTTCTCGGACCACAGGTACGTGGAAACTGTCTTCACATTCTCCATACCAAGTCCAGTCCAATTCCTGAACGGAAGGCGGACAAACAGGACCCGCTAATTGCCTTTGCCAAACGCTCCCTGAGTCCCCACCCAGGAATCTATCTCATGGGACCACGACCCGTCTGATAAAAATTTTACCGACGCCTGCAATGCAGTGCTCGACAAAAGCCTCTTCACCCGACTAAACCAGAGGTCGGAAAGAAACCGGCATGGTGGACTCCGACGCTGGGGAGAGCTCCGGCGATCCTCACGGAGACTTTTAACAAAGCGAAAGCTCTTAACGTTGAACAGAACTGGACCGAATACAAGGCAAGTCTGTCAACCTATAATAAAAGAACTCAGGAAAGCCAAACGGCCCGTCGTGGCGCCAGTTCTGCACCGAAATCGAGTAACTCCGAAGCCTCGCGCTTACGCAAAAGTACTCTCGAAATCAACTAACCTTGGGGTATTTGAGGAAAGCCGACCAATCCTGGACGACATCCAGTTCCGAGTCGCTAAACTTCCTCCTTCTCAGTACACATTTCCCAGGCTGCGCTGTAAACAGACCAACCTACGGGCGCATCCCTCTAACGTCCCAGGCTCCATTCTGAACCTGCTAAGTCAGGAGAATATATCCTGGGCAATAAAACTTCAAGCCCTACAAATGGCACCAGACGGCATCATCCCAGCCCAGCTGATCCAAGCCGGACAAAACCATAAATTGGCTCAAACGGATTTACGAGGGGATTTTCTCCCTCGGACAAATCCGAAGACATGGCTTCGAGGCCATGTCTTCATACCCAGGCAAAGCCCTCGCACACTGTCCCTACAGATTTCAGACCAATAAGCCTGTCGTCCTTCCTCCTGAAGGCGATGGAACGGCTTCTGGGTCTGCATCTCAGGGCGTCCATATCGCCGAATCAAATCTCTGACTCTCATCATGCCTATCGGAGGGAAGATCCACCAGAAACGGCCCTACAGGCGATCACATCGATCATCGAATCGTCCCTCAGCTGCAAGGTATACCTTTAGCCTTCCTTGACATATAAGGGGCTTTCAATAACATCATCCCGTCCGCCATCATGAGAGCACTGACTGACCTGGGGTTGACTCCCGGTGAGTGAGTATCGATCGATCAGCAATGCTGCACCGCAGGCATCACTGGGGACGTCAACATCTACCAGGTTTGTCAACAGAGGCACCCGCAGGGGGCGGTCCTCTCGTCTCTCCTATGGAACGTAGCAGTGAATGTAATGCTGCGGGGAGATAGAGGGGGTGGCGGATGCCGCGTGGTGGGGTATGCGGATGATGTCACTATGGCATTCTCTGGGAATTTTCACAGACCCTCTGCGAGTAAATGACAAGCATCCTCACAAACCTGTCACAATGGGCAGCCAAATGTGGACTAAGCTATGTGCTAACCCATCTAAGACGGAACTTGTACTATTCACCAGAATGTAAAATTCCGAGACTTCCCAAAAACTATGTGGAAAGCCGCTAGTTTTCAGCAAGCAAGCCAAATATCTTGGTCTCTTGTCTTATCCTCGACGGGATCCTCGACTGGAAATCGAGCATAAAGGATAAGGTGAAAGAAGGCCACACTAGCCCTCTACACCTGCAGGGAAAACCATCGGTCTAAAGTGGGGATGACCCCTCATTATAGTCCGATGGATTTACACCACCATCGTACGATTTGATGTACGATTAGTGGTCTGGTGGCCAGTCCTGGACAAGAAAACTTGTCTCAATAAACTCTCACAAGAGTCAAACGCATGGCAGAGCGAACTGGATCACGGGCGGATTATTTTACCCCCGATCAAGCCCTCGGAAACCGCACTTGTACCTTCTACCTGAAGCGCCGATGGGGAAAAATGGGCACAAGCAAAGCCCTTAGAATGGGGGAATCAACCCCGGATAACCACCACCTTAACAAAACAGGTCCAGACCGCTTTCAGGCCAGACTACTGCATCGGTGACTATCTCTCGACGCCCTTCCGGGTAACCATCCCAGGTTCGGGACATACTGGGAACAACAGAACCTGGACTTTTTTTTTCCAATTTTTATTTTTATTCAATACTGTTGGCTTTTTTAGGACGATGGGACCTATTCTGCAATTTTGCAATTTTTTATCCCGTCCTGCTTCAGTTTTCCGACCGACCTCACAAAATGTTCCAAAATAGCTCAAAAATACATCAAGGAGGCCATTTCCATCGTCTCTGAATTTTTATTAATCAGACATCTTTTTTAGGGTTTGGGAAGTCTAGTAGTCCATTACAACCAAAACAGTCCTCAAAGCTGGGGAAGCTTTCTGCGTCGAACTCTTATTCGACCGTTAACGACTGTCGTAGGTCTCTCAATGAACGCGGCACCCAGCAGCTGGATAGCTTTTAAAATGGGTCCCCATCGCACCAAAAATTGTTGGCGCTCGATGCCGCCGACGATGTGTCAGGCAGGCTCACTGGCCCTTCACATGTTCGATTTCCAACACTATTTCTTGCCAAATCGTATTTTTTCGGAAGAGCTTTATAACTCACATCGGATTGCCTCCCGTCACCGGACCATCACGGGGCACTGGAGTTTCGTCCACCATTAACTCTCGTAACCAATATTTTACAGTTTCTCGGAGGAGCAATACTCCTATAATATGTATACAACTTTTTCTTTGTGTTTCTTCGCCGTTTTGTCTCTCAAAAATTAAGTTTCCTCAGGGGCCCGAACATTTTTTTTTTTTCCGACCTTTCCGAAAAAACCAAAACAAGTTCTTTCTAAACAATTTAAAAAAAACCAATGGGACTGTATCTCGGCACTAAATTTTTAAACCACGCCTAAATAAGAATGGGCTCAATCCCAAAAAATTTCTTTTGCGATACTAACTGGACCATTGAGCTCTCAAAGGAGGCTACCGCCTTAACCCCTACCTAACCTATGTCTTGATCTGTTATCACAGGAGTGTGGACAGAAAGGTTGGTTCTTTTGCTCTTATAGTCTCTGAAATCCAGGCGACACAAAATACAAAAACCAAAACCAACTCGAGTGCGAGCAACATGTTTTCGAGATGATGGTTTTCTCTATTGTGGCTATACTAATGTTCCGATCGATTTAGATTTAAGCCCTGATAGATATGGTCTTTCTCTAGGATGCTTCATTTTTATACCCGTACTCGAAGGAGTAAAAAGTGTATAATGTATTTGTGGTAAAATGGATGTGTGTAACAGGAAAGGAATCATTTCCGACGCCATAAACCCGCGATATTCTTGATCAGCATCAATAGCCGAACACGATATAGCTATGTCTGTCCGTCCGTCTGTCCGTCCGTCTTGTTTTCACTCATTGCTCGAAGGCTATAAGACACAGAGCAACCAAACTTCTTCCAACGTCTGATGTGATATCTCACTCCTAGAAAAGTTTTTCAAAATTTCGCCCCGCCCACTTCGACCCACAAAGGGCGCACATCTGTGGCAACCACAATTTTGAAAAAAACAAAACTATAAATGCAGTATCATAGAAATCATATCTGTTGAGCTATTAAGCGTTTTAATAGCTATCGGGAAAAGGGAGGGTTAAATAAAGAGCCGAGGATTTCAATTGGAAATACAATTTTATTAATTATATGAGGTAGGCGGCTTACAACGCGTGCCAGAGCTGGGGTATAAAAAATGCAAGAATGGATAGCAATGATAGTTACATCAGACTGCTAGAGGGCAGGCGGACCGAAATTTGACCCCGTGCCCAAAAGTAGGTAGAAAGACGGAAAACAGGCTCGGGCTGCTGCTGACGAAAAGTGCGAGCGATAGATAAGAGGAAGAAAACAAGATGAAGGCGGGAGAACAGCATAGATGCTGCAGCTGTAGTAGCGAAATGAGCATAAGCATAATAATTACACTATTTACAATACAGTGTTCAATCGAATAAGCAAACATATGTAGGTAGATTTACGTTAGGCTGCTCCACTAACTAACAACAAGTTTTATTTCTAAACATCGGGCTGGGAAACCCCAGCAATATCTAATCGGGGTCCCAAATCTGAATCGGATCGCATCATTAATATGGCCAGAATAGAAAAAACATACGAAACGAGAAGGAACGTACATTTTAGCTGTATGCGCGACTCTGCCGGCGTCCGTACTCAGACTGTACACATGTGATTTATGTGGAATCTTCCAAATGGAAAATAGCACATTTTACATGTGTTTGATGCATCTGTCATCTACATCTACATCAGTTCTCACAACAACGCACGTACACTGCACGAGACAGAGCGTGCGAGTGTGAGTGTGAGAGAATCAGTAGCAACAACCCACAAAATAAATGTATATATTTTGTTGTGGTTTGTAGCGGAACAACTGAGCAACTCGCTGCTGAAAATTCATTTCATCATTGTGGCTATGATAATGATCCGATCTGGACCAAATTCAGGAATCTGGTAGATATGATCATTCCCAACCATACTGCATTTTTTCGTTTTCTCTATCTTCAAAAGTTGTGGATTTTCGTCTTTTGTGGGGCCGGATGGGGGGCGGGAGAAATTTTGAAAAACACTTGTTCAGGTTTGGTATCACCGGAGTCTTGACAGAAAGTTTGGTTGCTCTAGCTCTTATAGTCTCTGAGATCCAGGCGACACAAAATAGAAAAAAACAAAACGATTCGTTTTTTTTCGTCGAAAGAGGGAACGATTCCCGATTCCAGATTCCCGAATTTCAGATCGGATCATTATTATAGCCACAATGATAAAATGAATTTTCAGCACAGATTTCCCCTTCCGCACGCAGCGTAAAGTCATTTATGGGGATGATTGTCGCTAAAGATTCTCTCTCGCTCTAAAACTGCTCACACATTGTTCTGCCTTGTGCAGTGTACGTGTGTTGTTGTGAGAAGTGATGATGTAGATGACAGATGTAGCAAAAATGTAAAATGTCAAAACTGATAAAATGATTTAAAATTCCACATAAATCACATGTTTACTGACTGAGTACGGGTATAAAAGTAGAGTCGCGTTCACAGCGACTCCGTACGTTCTTTCTCGTTAGTTTTCTATTATATTTAAAACTGTGGACGCCACAGATGTGCGCCCTTTGTGGGGGCGGAAGTGGGCGGGGCGAAATTTTGAAACACTTTAATAGGAGGAGATATCACATCAGTCTGGAAAAAAATCATATAAATAAATCGAAAACAATAACGGACCAAGACTTGATTACTGTGGGACACCACCTTTAACATGATCAAAGGACGACATTTTCCCTTCGGCAACAACAGCCATGGTCCTATTTGGGAGATAGGACGATAGCAACCCTACTGCTGAGTCAGAGAAGTTGTGGGGTTCGCAAAGCTTTGCGATGAGGATGCGTTGGTCAATTGAGTCAAAAGCTTTAGTGCAGTCAAGAAGAGTTAGGAACTTTACATTTCCATCGTCCATTTTTTCACGGATATCCTCTACAATTTTTATCATTGCAGTTGTACAACTCCTATTAATTCTGAATCCAGATTGATTGCTGTTAAGTAGTCTGTGCACTGTATTTGTTCAGCTACCAAGGTCTCCACCGCTTATGACAGGGTCGGGAGTATGGATATTGGCCTATAGTCTGGAGAGTTTGCTTTTGGAATAGGGTCTATTTTAGCCTCCTTCCACTTATCCGGGAACGTTGATGTGGTAATGGCTGTGTTAAAAATGTGAATAACTTGCATAATGATTCTAGGGAGTATTATTCTCATAAATTTCGGGTTCTTGTCGTCAAGGCCAATAGCATTGGATTTAATCTTAAGAATGGATTCTAGAATATCACAAGGACTTACACAGCAGAAACTAAAGCTAGGAACAGTATAAATATAGGGCGCTGATGTCAAGTTCATGGTTGGTGATGGGTTCGGTAAAACTAATTGCAAAAATTGTTTGTTCACGTCATTTACATACGTTCATGTCAACTCCTATGCCAAATCCTATGCTTTTAATCATTTGCCATTTCTGCTTAACACACACATAGAGTTTTTAAACTTTTGACGAGTAGAAGTCGGTCTTGGCAGGAGTTTATTAGTTTAGTCACGTCTGATCTTAATGATTTTTATATATTAAAGTGGCATTCAGCCTTACATCTTTTACGTTTTTTAAAGGCGTCGCTTCGTTTGATGATACCCCACTTTATCTCCGAATTGAACCATAAGTTATCTGTTTGTTTGACTGTCTTTCTTTTAATAGGTATATGTTTACTGTAAAGATAGTCAATGTTTGATTGAAGATGGGAAAGCTGAGAATTTACAGACAACATGTAATGTATTGATATCCAGTCAAGAATGTTTATGTCAGTGTTTAGTTTTCACGGACAATGTGCCTAAAGTCTCTGTAAAAGGTGTCATGGTAGTTAAGGTAATCAGGATTAAAATCATATGTCAAGAAAATAAGGTCATGTTTTGAGTATTCTGGTACTTTGAGTTGGTCATATAGGAGAAATTTTGTCAGTACTATTGACAAAGAATAGGTCTAGTAGTGTGTTTCTGGTTTTGGTGAAGTGTGTGGGAGCTGTTGGTTCGCTATATTTGAGTCAAGGCTTAACATGCTATCTGTCAATGTGAATTCTCTAAGAATATCTTTGTTAAAGTCACCTGCTAGGATTACGTCTCTATATAAGTCAAGGAAATGTCAGTAATAAGTGATGTCAGTTCTGAGTTTTTAACGTTTCGATTTGGTCTAAATATGCAACCAAGGAACCACTTTTTTCTATTGACATATGCAAGTTACTCACATTTTAAAACAGCCATTACCACATCAACGTTCCGGATAAGTGGAAGGAGGTTAAAATAGACCCTATCCCAAAAGCAAACTCTCCAGATATCCAATCCATGCAATCCTCTCTCCAATATCCATACTCTCGACCCTGTCAAAAGCGTTCGAGACCTTGGTAGCTGAACAAATACAGGGGCACAGACTGCTTAACTGCAATCAATCTGGATTCAGAATATGATATGTTCCTTTTTGGCGCTGGTATTTGATTACAGAGGAGTTCTGCGGCTATCTTGTCATTTATATATATTGCAACGCCCCAGGCATGCCCTACACGGTCAGAACGAAGCACATTGTATCCTCTACATTCAATTAATGAGTCACTTAAGTCGGGGACAAACCAAGTCTTGGACACACATTTAACATCCACACCAGAGTCGATGAACATATTTCTGAATACGTAAAAATTTTCCTTGTTAAGCTTTGTGCATTGATATGGCAGATTTGCAGACCCGATTTTTGCTTCAGCAGAATTCTGAGGACCTGAGAAGTATTCGAATTTGTTATTTCTAATGAACCGTCCATATCAAATGTGTTTTAACACAACGAAGAATTGCATAACGATAAGTGCAGTTAAGGGCCCACTTAAAATACAGGAAGTGGTTAAATTGGTAATACTTATGGCTAACATGAAAAATTTGCATATAATTATATTACTGACGAAACGAGCTATTCTTGCCTTCAGCTGCAAGACTCTCAGTAGCAGCTTGCATATCTCGCAGGTCTTCAATTCTGAGAACTTCCCATATCTCAATTTCTTGGCTCACTTTGACGTGAGCCATACCCCTGCGCGTAAACACGGACTGCAGCTTACGAAGCTTCTTCATTTTTAGAGCTTCTCTAAAAATCTGATAATTTTTCCTAGTAAGTTGCTCGTTGACATATACGGGGGCTGGTGAGTTTAGGCCGAGTAACTGCAGAGTTAGGGGCTGCTTGGTTTCCCGCCTGTACATACCGATGTTACGCCGCTTTGTCGCGCATGCGTTCCAGTTTGACAATGATGATGGGGTCAACAATGGAGTGGGGAAGATTTTGGTTCGGCCTCATTCGATAAATATCCCTAATAGCAGGCGTGTGATTTAGGCTGAGGCACAAGGTGTTGAAGATATGCTTCAGCTTTTCGCCTTCGACGTACGGAACTCCATGGATCCTCATGTCGCATGCGATGTTGGCCTGGGCCTGTGCATCGACTCTTAACATGAGCTGGGTTTCCAGATCCTCTACCTTTTTAGTGAGTGTTTCAGTCTCACTCTGCCTAGTTTCTAGAAACTGAACTCTCTGTGTAATATTCTGGATCTCATTAGCCATACTGTTAAGCTTGTTAAGCAAGCTTAACAGCTGCTCTTCCGCCTCATTAATTTTCGTTGAAATGAGACTACTGGCTTGCTCCTCAAATCGTTGATTCAGCAGGTGAACCAATTCCGCGGAAGGCGTTTCTGATGTACGCGTTCCCTTGAGGTTTGTTCCTGTGTTTTACCGCAGACGTTTAGAGACAGGCTGCATTGTTTTGGTTTTGAGATTTACCAGAGGCTAGAAAGCTACCATAAAGTTGGTGGGCTATTGGTGAGCGCCCTCTGGCGAGATCTTTTGCAATGTGGCAACGTAGCAGTACGATCGCAAACCGCTGTTTAATATCACCTCTAGCGCTGTTATTTGCGTTGTTTACGTTCGCATTCACGTTTTCCACTTAGCATCAAGTGAAAATTTCGTTTCCCGCTTTTTCTTAACTTCCTTTTCTAAATTTGAGCTACTTCCGAGCTACTCGATGGCCAGTTTTTAAATTAATAATAAGCTTACGGGCCAGCCAGTGGTAATCCGCTGACAGTGCGCTGATGTTGGTAAGCACCTTTATAATTGTATTAACCATCAGCTGATGTGTTGTTGTTTGCAGGTTCCACCGAAAATGCACTTGCCTGACGAAGCGTGTAACTTGCACGTCTATTCTCTATTGTAGTTGCTTTGTTCTTTGTGTTCATTCTTGGAAGCTCCTCCAGAATTCTATCTTGGATCTCTTCCAGGTGCCATTTGTCGCGAGTGACATTTAGGTCCTTGGTGCCCTTGTCAAGGACGCCAATTAGGGTTTTTCCATCGCCACCTCCACAAACGTCCTTTTTTGCCGGAAGCGTTTTCGCCCGCTTGGTTTGCTGGGCTTGGCCTGGCTGTATAGCGTGGTTTTCCATCGAGCGTTGCCGCTTTGTTCGAGCCTTGGCTGCTCCCTTTCTGGCTTTGGCTAGCTGGAAGTCCGGGATGAACGGGAAGTCCGGGTCATCATTTGCCACGAGAAAAGGAAGCACGTCTCCAGCTTGATAGCACGGCTTCTTCACCTTGGCTGTAGAACCGGTTTGCACGGTTTTCCCCTTTCGCAAGGCGCTTACCAGCCGCGATTACGCTCTGGCTTGGCAGCCAACCCGACAACCGGTTTGCCCGGTGCCTCCCGACGTGGATGGGCCTGATAGGGCTTATCGGAGCCCTCCTGGCTCCTAGTCTACTTCCCGTCTTTTTAGGACCTTGTTTCCCAGGCCTTGATGTAGAGTTTCTCATTCTGGCGATCGAGCACCCCCTCCGCCACGCATCCAGCAGTCAAACTGTTTCACTTAGGATTGGGGTAATGTCACTGAGAGTTTTCTTTTCTCTACCCGACTACCATTAGCCAGCGTCCATGGCAAAGACTTGACCATTCCAGGACCTGTTACCAGCCGCCGTCACGAAGAGAGTATAGTCGTACTTCCACCGGTGTGTACAGTTACGGCGGGTGACGGTTTGCTCGTGATCCGCCTGTATCCTAGAACCTGGAGCATGGCCGCATCGGGATAAGGCAAGTCCTAGCCGGAGGAACCCTTATCCCCGTCCAAGTGTACAGTAATGGTACAGTAATTCCCCTGTATCATTTGAATGGCTGACAAACCTTTTATTGCAAAGGGAAAAGTAGATGACGTATTGATGCATTGAAATTAAATTGACACCATTACCAGTGCAATCAAGCTTATGCCCTTTTCATAAATTATTTTTTTATTAAGCCAACCATAAAATTGTATCGTAAAAATTTTTCTGTGGAACAATGGTCGTGCCAAGCAAAATTTGAGCCCAGGGCGAAGTCAATCTGAAGCGGATCATTAGTAAAGTCACAATCAAGAAAACCGTTTGGAGTGGCATCGTTCTCCTCGCTATTTCTCACACACCACCGTATCTGTTTTGTCCGTTCGTCCAGATCGTCGCCTAGATCTAGACTATAAAAAGCTAGAGCAACCAATCTTTTCTATCCAAACTCCTGTAATATCACTTCAATGCAAGTATTTTCGCACCGCCCCTTCCGATCCACAAAGGAACAAAATTTAAGACATCCATTATTTTTAAGATTACAGATAACGAAAACATAGTATCGTAGAGAAAGACCATATCTATCTTATTACAGAATCTGGTTCAGATTGGTTTGATAATTTTTGGGGGACTTTTGGGAATGAGGACATTTATTTTCAGTTACTTACCCCCTTAGCACTGTAGCTGCTTACTGTTCTCTTTTTTCGTTCACACACACTCTGCCTCGTGCGTACGCCCTCTAGTGGAGAACGGGCTGAAATGGCGTGTTGCTGTGAGAAGTGATGTAGATGGCAGATGTAGCGAAGAAATTTAAATCGATAAAACATTTTGAAATTCTACTTAAATCATAAGCTTAAATATGTACACATATTGTACACTGAGTACGACTCACAGCGTTCTCTCTCTTGCTCGTATATAAGATTTACCATGAACATTTTTTGAACAAATTAGTAACCTTATATGTTAAGGAAGACAACGTTTCCATTTTTCTCTACTTATCTAATTACAGTAGAAATAAATAATAGCTCAGACTTAACTCAAAAGACTTTTTGGAGGGGTTGTAGATTTAGATCTATGTTTCTAGAGGATGATTCAGCACATTGATGCTCGAGAAAATGTCTATAGCCTAAATGAGAATTGAAGTACCTGTACACACAGCGCGACGGCTCAATTAAAAAGTAAAACGAAAATGGACATTCAATTTCTTCCTTATTGCATATGTGATTGGTGCCATTAAAACATATGAAATTCGGTTGGTGATTGTAAAGTCTTTGTTTTAACTTAAGTTAGCTTAATAGATTTGAATAGGTGCCCTAAAATTAGACTTCGGGCGGAAATACCCCCGTCGCCACCGCCTAGGCACGTTCCTGGTTGAACCTCATCTATTAAAACAAAAAATCATTTGCAAGGCACAGGAAAAGGTAATTTCGTAGGAAAAAAACCATGGTAATAATTGGGAGGGAACGATACATCCGTTGCTGCATACCTTGTATTATATTCAACCGTAAAGAACGGACAGTCTTAACGGACAGACACTATCGCTGTGGGACTATCGATGTGAGTACGATGTGCCACGATGCTCTTCCAGTGTAAGTTTGGTGGGTTTGGGCTTATACCGAAAATCAAAACTTTGTTGCCTTCATTATAGTGATTTCGATGTAAATTGCGTTAAAATAGCTTAGTGAGCAGCGATTTTTTCGACAGCAACAGAGGAGATTTGGCATCATAACTGACCCATTTTGCAATCTGCTTTCTCGTGTACTCTCTGTACTCGTGTAGTTAGTGTGCTAGTGATTATTTATTTCGGCCTTAAAAGTCTATTGTCTTTTATCACGTATTCCGTGACTTTGTTTTCACACTGAGTTGTTGTTGACAAATTGAACAGCGTATTGCGGGCCGCCGTCGATCGCTTGTTTGTTTTGTGTTCTTTGTCTTTATTATTGTTTGTGATAAAAAATGTGAGAGTCAGCTTTTTCCATTTCACATTTAAATTTTTTGGATGTGGAGCTCCGTCTACTTCGGTAGCCATTTTCAACACCAAAAAATGGCTCATTATCAGGTGATGCTGCCCCTCGGGTTGAATGTGATACGCCGTTGGAGGAATGGTAGCACTATTACCTCCATCTATTCTAACTGCTGTCGCACCACTAAAATCTATTTTTTCGTTTCGTTTTTCGTTCTGGTTAGGGACTTTATCTTTTCTAATCTTCAGTTACTAAATTTAACTTTAAAGTTCAACGCAATATTTCTTCCTTCAAAAATTCTTGTTTCTGACATACATATCAATAGTGGGCTCGACACATCTTTCTGGCTGGTACAAACTATTTTACATATCTGTCAAATCGTCCCCCAGGCCTGAACTTCGTGTAAGTGTCCTTATAACTCCATCTCAATCTGCTGTAACTTCTGTCCGACCTCAAAAATCTGATTTCTCTTAAGATATCCTATCAGAATGTTTGCGGCTTGTGCAGTGAGCTTTTACAAGTTAATGACGGGGCATCTTTCGAGACTGATGTAATCGCTCTTTGAAACCTGACTCAGTCCCTCTGTTTTATAGTTCCGAGATCCTCATTAATAAATTGAATATATAAAGGTCTGATCTGTCCTGTTCCTACTTTCCGCCATAGTCCGAATTTTCTACGTATGTATGTATGTATATGCTTCACGTTTCCCATATTAATGGTTCGTATTGTCTTATTGTCCTTGGTGATTTAACCTACCAAATATCTGTTGGTCTCCTTCTGTAGACTCTAACCTTGTCGGATACTTTGTTGGGTCAGGTTAATGCTATATCCAAAACTTGGGTAGGCTTCTTGATCTCGTGGTCTTGAGTATTGTGATCTGCAGAGGATTTTCTCTCTCTTTCCCAGGGGACACTTATCATCATTCATGACCATTAAGTCAGCGTCTATCTTTTGCTTCAGGGAAGCAGATTTGTCTTGCTTGAACCTCGCACTTTCTCAGATCAATTTGTTCATTCCTCGACGATTTTCATGATATTGATATTCATGATTTTATAGTATCATGTTCATTATCTTTAGTTCCTTTAGTTTCCCCTTTTGCGTTATCTCAGTGGCCCTGTTTGGTTTTACTTCGCGCATTATAAACCTTCGGAATGCGAAATCTTGCTTGTTTAAAAGCTTCGCAATTGGACTTTTTTAGGTACTCAATCGCAGAGTAAATTTTTCGTTATTTAATAGAACTTGTTATAATAACTACCTGTCTAAATGTAAGCTTAATTTCATGCGAGACCCGTCTGTCCACCTACAACAAGGAATTTAAAAAGCCAAACGAGCTTCATGGCATAAGTTCTTGCGCTTGCGTAAAGTTTTCTCGAAGTCAACCCAACTTTTGGGTGTTCAAAGAAATGCCGATTAGTCATTACTGCCCCTCCAGCAATGAAACCTAAGGGTGTAAAACCTGCCGGATATATTGTAGTATGATTGGTAGTCTTTAGTAATGATCGATTTTTTATTTAAATGAAGCTTATATTTATACAAAATCGATGGGGCGAGTTGCCTCCATGCAGGTGTTCTATCGTGGGAAACAAAGCCCTGTTGCGTAACGTTCCTACAGTCAATATGCAATATGAGGCGTCAGCTTTCGGTCAGCGGTAGTACTCCCCCAATGCCCGTTACGTAAAGGTTCGTACGGTTTAGATGCAGACGCATCACTTTTGGGCAGCGACAATGACCGCCGCTGAAACTGCATCATATTGCAACTTGGCCTTAAGGGGGTGGTGCTAAAATTGGTTGGGGCCAAACACACTGCATGAATGAAAGTCGTCCACCACAATGAAGATCCACGCCTGACCATTCTTAGAACGCGGATATTTCCCAAAGAGTCGATATCTAACTTTTGGAATGGACGCTCCGTTATCACCTCTTGTCAATTCCCACCCTGCATACGGTAGTTCTGCGCTTTCGACTCCCTTGCAGACGATAAGCAACGCCGGATATAGTCGCGGACTTCTACTGCCATGTTAGGCCAGTAGAACTGCAACTCTTTGCAATTCCACCTGCGCCGTTTTCTCGAGAGGTGCGCCTGATTTATCAGCGTGGTTGTCAGCGAACTCCAGGAACCCACAATTTCCAGACCGATCCTCCAGCTGGATCATCATCGAACTGTTCGAAGCGCATGCATTTGAATACCATCCCGTCAATAATTTGGCGGTGATCAGGGCAGTCTTGATTATCCGTGATTTCTTTCTTTAATTCTTAATATTCTTCGGGATTCAAACTCCACCTTTTCGAACCCCAACACCCTGCTCGGATCCACTTCCAACTCTTCAATGCTGCGCGACAATGTATCTGCCACTACATTGTCCACTCCTTTCCGGTGTTCGATGCCGAAATCGAAGGCTTGCAGTTGAAGGGACCACCGAGCTAACCGACCATCATCGTCATGAGCCATTTGAGACTGGCATGGTCAGTAATGACTGTGAAAGGCATCAGTTCTATATACGGACGGAACTAGGATCGCCATAAGAGCTGCCAGATACTCCTTCTCGGTCACCGAATAGTTCCTCTGGTGGCAGTTCAGCTTGGCGGAGAAAACGCAATCGGCCTCTCGTTCTGCTCGTCATCACGCTGGAAGAGTACAGCCCCTACCCCATAGTGAGAAGCATCGCACTGGATGTAAAGGGCCGCTTGAAATCTGCGTGTACCAGGACAGGTGCCGGGGTAAGTGCAGCTTTCAGCTCTCCCATTGCTCGCTTTGCGTCCTCCGTCAATCTAAATTTTCCTTTTCCCGACTTTTTCAGGGCATCTGCCAGGCTAACTCTGAGAAGTTCTTCATAAAGCGCCGATACCAACCCTCAGTACCCAAGAAGCTACGCAATTCTCGGACAAATCGTGGCTCCGGAATGCGTAAAATAGCCGACACACGATCTGGATCAATCTTCAGCGTTCCTCCTCCTACTATAAAACCCAGTTATTTAATCTGTTTACAGCAGAAATGAGATTTCCACCCAATCGTCAAATTTGCCTTTCGTAGTCGCTCTGCAACCTGTCGAAGATCCTCACATGCTGTTCGAAGTTCTCGGATATAATCAGCAGGTCGTCGAGGTCTGCATAAACATTCGAACGCATCTCTACCGGAATAACCTTATCCACCAATCTACAGAGCCGTTGTGCAGCGTTGCAAAGACCGAAGGGCATCATCCGGAACTGGTTTAATGGTCTTCCTGCCAAAATGCGAATTTTAAATCGACGCTGGAGATTTAGATCGTCTGATCGAGACGCTACAAAACCCCCTCGATGCTAGGCAGTGGGTAGGCGTCCTTGATGGTCAGGTTGTTGAGCTTTCGGGCATCGAGACGGAACCGATTTTTGCCCGGCCGTCGCACCACCGTTGTGCGGTTGCTCCACGGGCTATCACTGTGCTCGATGACTCCCAAAGCCAACAACTTGTCCACCTCTACACAAACCACGTCCTGCATCGCTGGCGACAATGGATAATGTCGGTCCTTTACCGGCTCGGCATTCTCCACAAGCTGGATTTTTGCGTCTCTATCGACGTCTTGCCCAGGCCTACTCCCTCAAACGTCAGGAATTCTGCCTTCACCTTATCCAAGGCGGTTTTGCTCCTCCGACAATTCCCATTCCTCCTGGACTATCCCTTCTCCGGTCCTTCTACATAGTGGGCGACTTGGTCAGCCATCACTTCTTCCACCAATCTAGGAGACGCTGATGCTTGACCGTGTCCCATCACCTCAGGAGCCAATGCTAAAGCCCACCAAAAGTCTACTCCCAAGTAAATTTCCTGCTCCAAGAACGGACATAAGAAAAATGTTAATCTCTTAACCTCTCCCTTATATTCCACAGGTAATTCCACTCGGCCAACGATTGTGCGATCTTCTTCATTTTCTACCTTCACTATGGATGAATACCGACGAGCCTCTACACCCAGCTTCTGTAAGAATTCCTGGCCATTCCTACCTAGCATGCTGTGTGTAGCGCCTGAGTCCAACAAACCGCGAATGGATTCGCCCATTACAGAGATTTCCGCAAATACTCTCGGGTCAGCTTTATGACACCGCTTTACTGAGGCAATCACCTGTCTCCTTACCGATCGTCTCTGCCTAAACCGGGAACGTGCCTTCTTTACTCGCGCTGACAGTGCTCGCATCCCATCCACTTTCAGGTCGGAAAATATCCTGTTCCGGGATTCTAAATATTTCCTTAGCCGCTCTTCATACGGTAGGTTCCTTAAACTAACATGCAAATTATTATATGATCCATCTAACCTTTTGTTTCTTCTCCTACTTTCGATTCACAGGCCCCATCTGTGAGCGTGATTCGCCTGCTTGGATCGCGCTCTTTTTCGCGTTTTCCGTACAGTTCGGACATGTCGGACAGTACGCATCCGGCTGTCCACAGCGGTAGCAAAGATTAGCCTCTCCGCTGCCATACAGTCGCGTAAACCGTGACCGAGTTTCCCGCAGTTCCAGCAAACCAGCTTAACGGGAAGACGCCGCGTCACTTGCACCTCCTCACAGACTTCTGCCTCCTCTTCACTTCTCGGTAACTCCTGCGTGACCTCGCTGACGTTCGCTCCTCGGCCAAAGTTAGTGGCTTTCGGTGCGCCTCGCCACGAATATCGGGCCTTCCTCTTCAGGTGTTCCTCTATTCCCACGCATTCATCCCGCAATTGATCTAGCGAGTATACTCATAAGCCATACACAAAACTCGCTATCTCATCTGTGAGCGCCTTTTTGACTATTTTTATCATTTCTGTTTCAGCTGGCGGCGTTCTACCCTCGAAGCGAGCTTCCTCATAGAATGGAAAAACTCTTCAACGCTTTCGTTTGGCCTCTGCATCCGTTCCCGCAGTTCCCTCATCCTATCGAACTCAGAAGCCGTGCCTCGGAACGTGCCACTAGGTCGTCTCTAACTCCTGCCAATTCCCCGCGATGATCCCGTACATATTGCCAATACGGTCACTTTATTGGCGTCGCCATCAGGTAACGTCCACACCTCGACTCGGCCCCATCGTGGCCACGCTCGATACTGCGGCGACTGTGGAAGGTGATCTTCGCGTGGACTGCTAGTTCTTCGCCTACCGGATCTCCTATTTCTGTTTCTACCCGGACCAGCCTGTGTCGCTATTGGATTTATCCATTCCCGAGCCCGGTTGTATCCCCGTCGGTGCTGCTCCCCAGATGCGATCGCCCCTACTGACGATGACGGCTCCGGACTATCCCTGTCGTGGCTCAACCGTGGCCTCAATGATTTTGTGGCGGAATTGTTGCTGCATCGGTTGAACTCTCGACGGGTTCCTTTTCGGTATAGCACCTCATGCCCTCGCTCGGTATGGCCTTCCTGTTGCGGTACTGCTGTCGGCTGTGGCGGCTGGCCGCTTTCTCAAAAGCTGGAGTATTTCATTCAGCTCGCGCATCATCCCCATGAACCCCTAAGGCAACCTTCTGTAAAACTCTACTTATAGAGTCAGCCTGCGCTGCTCTATTCGTAGCCTGCGCCTGAGCAATCGCTACGTTGGCTGCTGTCGACAATTCAGACGCGGAAAGCGAAGGCGTTGCTGGCCACTCTTCTGCCCCGCTCTGAACTGGCGTTCCTCTTCCAACCCCCACAACTCCCAAATCACTGCGTTCATCGCTCCAGACCCCTCTCCTAACGAGTCCCCGCCTTTCGTTAGCTCGAGACCGCACGTCGTTTTGAAAAGGTCTACTGCTCCTTCTTTGTGCATTCTTAACAACATATATAAAAATTAAATAAATACCCAAAATAAATAACCAGCAAGATAATTATTCCCCGGACACACTAAATCTGTGGATAAATAAATAAATATATAAATAAATACATATATCAATATATAAATAAATAAATATATAAATAAATAAATATCAAGATATAAATAAAATAAATATATAAAAGTGCTGCCAAACAGGGTACTCCCTCATTTCAGTATTTGAATAAAAAAATAAATAACATATACATACATATAGATCGACTCCTAACATACAAAACTCAAAACATATACTCTCATACAATACTACAAACACAAATCTTATACGTCTTCAAAAAAATATTTATTTTTTAGGAGGACACGTGACTAGCCGGGACCTACAACCGCTCCAGTTTCTACGCTCCATTTGACAGCCGCCCTACGGATACTACATTCAGAAAACCTCTCGTGTGACTTGTCGCCTACTCTACGGATACAACATTCACAAACACCTCTTGTGTGACTTGTCGCCTATTCTAGTCATCACTTGCGTGATGACCGATAAGCGAGAGGCCGCACGGTACACCAGTTCCTTTTTCTGTGCCTTGTCCCCGCCATCCATCCGACCGATCTGCCGTGACAGTCGATGCATTGCGGACTGTCTTTACGACACCCGGGCCACCAACTCCTCACAATATCTCGACGGACCGACAACTGGACCAGACACGAAAGCAACTATTAACAAAGGAAGACTAAACTAAACTGACCAAATACCTACACTACTTATTCTATCATATTTCTATATCACATTTTATCACGTATTCTATGTCACCACCACCGGGCAATGTGTCCGTCGCAAACTCCCAGTTCATCTGTTGAACGGCAGCGACATACGTACACTAGCGACATCGAACGGTGACGAAATACAGAAACAGACACACGCAAGTCCACATACTAATTTTTTACATTTTTTTACTCTACTTTGCATATTTTTCTCCCCCTAGCATCGACCGCTCCGCGCCATTAAGAGCCAGCTTTACGCTCCCCTTAAGCCTGCTGTAGCGACTTCTGCCGGGAGAGCCAAACAGCATTTCGCGAGACGTCGTCTTCTCTTCAAAATTTTTTATTTCTTTTTTATTTTATTGCTCCAATGCATCCCTATATGCTCGTCCAGGAGCCAATTGTGATAATGACCCCTGGATCACGTCAGTCCAGTCACGTCAAGATCTCGAAACCTCCTTAGAAAGCTTTTAAAGCTTAGTTTCTTAAGCTTTCCACTTCGGGGCTGAATCGATCTTCGATGCGTCGGGGATGGCTTCGGCTGAGAGAGGCGTAGCTTCGGTTGCGAGGCGCTGCTTTCGTGAGAGCGACTGATAAACAATGCGCTGGCCTACGTGAGGGTGGCGTGGGAGATGCGTCGGCTTAGATGATGAGAAGGCGGCCGCATCTGGTGATCGGTATTGGATTACGTCTGGGGAGCTCATTTTGTTTACAAGAACTATTGGAGTGTGGGAGCGAACTGGATAACGGAGTGGTCAGTGTCGTTTGATCGAAATGCATGAGACTTCCTGTTGATCTCGGCTTCTGGCGACTCATGCGTTTGTTTATGCAGGTGTTGGATGTGTTTATCATATCTCTTTTTAGATAGGTGCTCTGGGTGTAAGGGGTGAGTGCTTCAGATCATATGCTTAATGTGTATTGGTATTGGTGATTATGGGTTTGGTCTAGTGCTTAACATATAAAAATGATGCGTAATGGTGTGGAGCATTATGGATATGTTACTCCCCGGCATTTGTCATAAGCTCCGTCCTCAGGTTTTATTTTAGGATATAGGGTTGGGTTTCATCCACTACTATTGGTGTGCTATTTGCTTCCCTCCTCTTCTTCTCGAGGTTTTACATATTTGATAGTTATGTTTTTAGGTATTTTTCTTAAAGCAACAATTAGATTTTCCAATTATATTATACTAAATATTAATACTATAATATGAACAATGTTATTATAACTATTTGTATCATGTTATTGAATTTTGTATGTTCTACAATTATTTGTTTTGTCTGTACATAAGCACAAGGGTTCTAATCTAGTTATATTATTACTGATGTAAACATTATGTGTGAAATCCAGCATTGAAGTAAGTTATTGTAAATTCGAATATTTGGATTGAACAATTATAAATTTTAATTATGTTGTTTCCTTGTATTGTAAATATCTTTGTCTAAGCAGTTTTGATTTAATTTTGATTTTGGAAGATTCCAAGTTAACATTATGTTTGGTTCCATGTAATTAATTTGGAAATTTTTGTAGGTTTTTATTGTAAGGACATTTGTTGGTTTTTATTTTAAAATTTCTTTTATACATTCGTCTTTTATTAACTCTTTTTAGTTTCTTTTATTATAAATCCTATCTTCATAGCAGTAATATTTATCGGATTGTTTATTTCTGTCAAAATATTATTTTGTTCATCTGATAAAATTATTTTGAATACGGGTACATTGGTACTTTTCTTTGGGATGTTAGAAAATTGTAAAATTTCGTGTTCGTGTCAATTTTTAACCAAGTTGAGGTTTTTATGTTCAATAATTTTTCGGAATTTATATGTTTAAAGTAATCTTGTTTTTAGTAATTTTGATTAAATATACCTAGCCTAGTTAGTTGCATACCCATTTCTATGTCTTATCATATTCCGTGAAATGTTGTAGATTGAAAATTAGAATTTCTAATTGTTGTTTCCTATTGTTTTCTTCATTAAGTCGGTTAATCAATTCGATTCCGTGGTTTTTATTACATCTATAACTAAATTCAGTTCATTGGATTGGATACTAAGGCTGGCTAGATTGTCGATTTTTTGTTCTAATTCTTTTCCTATCTTCTTGATCTAAAGTGCTGAATAGGTATTTGTACGCGGTACCAAAACTAGAGGTCTGCATGAGTTGCAAAAACACATTCGAATCCACATTGCCTAAAATGGGTTGGAGTGAATTTTGAAATGCGAAGGAATGTATTTGAGTGTGTGAGTGCGCTTTCCGCGTCAAACTCGGACTCACAATATATAAAACGAAAAAATGGATTGAATGAGTGCAGATAGAGTGGAATGAGAGGGGGCTGCGATTCGAATGCATTCGAATGCCAAAATTCGTTTTTATACCCGTACTCGAAGAGTAAAAGGGTATTGTATTTGTGTTAAAAGTGGATGTGTGTAATACACAGAAGGAGGCGTTTCGGAAAGCCCACAAAGTATATATATTCTTGATCAGCATCAATAGCCGAGTCGATATAGCCCCGTCTGTCCGTCCCACTGTCCGTCTGTCCGTCTGTCGTCCGTCTTGTTTTGTCGCCCATTGCTCGAAGGCTATAAGAGCTAGAGCAACCAAACTTTTATCCAGTCTGATGTGGTATCTCACCCTAGAAAAGTATTTCAAAATTTCGCCCTTCGCCCACTTCCCGCCCCCACAAAACTAAAAATGCAGAATCATAGAGACAGCCCCATATCTATCAGGGCCCAAATCTGAATCGGATCAACGGATCATTAATATAGCCACAATAGACAAAAAAACATACACAAAATCCTCGCTCCATCCCTTTCGCACTCACACAAAATCGAGTCGATTTGGTTTTTCGTAAATATGAACGCCTGGATCTCAGAGACTATAAGAGCTAGAGCAACCAAACTTTTGCCCAGACTCCTGTAATACCGAACCTGAACAAGTGTATTTCAAAATTTCGCCCCGCCCCTTCCGCCCCCACAAAAGACGAAAATCCACAATTTTGAAGATAGAAAAACCAAAAATGCAGTATCATAGGAAATGATCATATCTACCAGATTCCCGAATTTGGTTCAGATCGGATCATTATTGTAGCCACAATGATCAAATGAATTTTCAGCAGCGGGAATACCCCGCCGTTGTGTTTCCCTCGCCCGTTTGCTGCGTAAGTCATTTATTGGGGTTGATTGTCGCAGCAAATTCTCGCACACACACTCACGCTCAAACATGCTGCCTCGTGCAGTGTACGTGTGTTGTTGTGAGAACTGATGTAGATGTAGATGTCGATGACAGATGTAGCAAAAATGTAAAATGT